>CM058041.1:17177021-17191513 GCA_030169165.1 Centaurea solstitialis
ACACTCAAAGATGTCATAATATCCTATCATATCAAATTATTATCAATTTTATTGTAATAAGTAGAAGCAATAGCGGATACCGTGACCTATACAAATCGGTTTGAACGTCATTCAAATGGATAATGAAACAAGTCCAATATTCCTAAATTATAAATTCTAATAATAATAATAATAATAATAACAACAACAACAACAACAACAACAACAACAACAACAATAATAATATGATTTTTAATCAAATAGGTGTAATTTTAAAACTTGTTTACTAAAAGGGTGTTGTTTTAAACATATTTACTATTTAGGTCTACTAGTCAATTTATTATAATTTTAATGCTTTTTTAAATTGTTTTTTATTGGTTTTGTTTTAAACATATTTACTGGTCTTTTTTAAACATCTGAACACTTTAAATATTAAAATTGTTTTTTAGAAAATTTTTATTGTTTTTTTTACATATTTAAACATATTTACTATTGAAGCTTAACAGAGTTATAGAGATGGCAATGGTGTCGAGAGGAGCTGCAATGGAGATGGTGTAGTTGTCGGCGGCGAGATGAACAACGATGAGAAGCATCGATGGAGATGGTGTCCTCGCCGGCGGTGAACAGCGACGATGATAAGCGGCGGTGAGATGAGCGGCGATAGAGATGGTGTTGCTGTAGGCGGTGAGCAGCGACGGTGACAAGCATCAATGAGATGACCGACGATGGAGATGGTGTTGCTGCAGGCGGTGAGCAGCGACGGTGACAAGCATCAATGAGATGACCGGCTATGAGGAACGGCGATAGAGATGGTGTTGTTGCTGATGGCTGTGAGCAGCGGCGATGAGATATGCGGCAACGTATCTAGGTTTGATTCATTTAGGCTACAAGTTATTTCTTCTTTTATCATTTAGTCAAGAAAGTTAAAATAAAAAGTTAATTAAAAGAACACCTAAATGATAAATATGTTTAAAACAACACTATTTTGATAAATGAGTTTTAAAAAAACTACACCCACTAATAGCTAAAATACAAAAGAAAATTTAATTTTTTTTCATTTAAAGAAAAAAACAAAGGAGTCAATGCCGGGCAACATGGTAGCACCTTTCCCAAACGGCTAGTTTAAGGGGATTCCCTTCTAAATTTTTTCTTTTTTTTCTTTTTTAATTTGTTGAGTTTAATCCACCGTCCTAATCATTATCTTATTTATATTTTAATAAAATGAGAAATCTGATATTTAATTTGTTGCCGATCTTTGTAAGATATCAATGTTTAATAAAAAAATTATTTTTTAATGCAAATATATAACAATTATCGAATTTTTAAACTTGATTGTTTTAAAGAAAATATTTTTCATATTAATTATTAATAAAAAATATTTTTAATTATTTTTCAATAATATGAGGGGGATAAAAATGACTGATTCAAACAAGACTAATTATGTAACTATGTGTGTTGTCGTGTAAAATTAAGCAATTGAAATGATAATCTTATTTAATATTTTAGTCTATTATCTTTATCCTCTCAATGCTAATTTTTGCCCCAATTTCATAGTTACTAGTTAATGGCCCGTGTAATACACGGACGATTTAAACATATTGTTTTAGTTTTTAATTAGAGTTAACATTTGCATTATAAAGTTGACAAATAATTCATCACAAATCAAACGTAATATCCAATTAATAATATAAATATGACTTAGTTGATAAAAGAAACATTAATGATTTAGTTTAATCATAACCATTTAGGAAATCATATATATAAAATTTAAATTTAACTTTTTTCAGTCGTTTATTTAAAGTTTTTTTTGAAATTGAGTAAGTAGAAAATAATTATTTAGTAAAAATAATTCTAATTAATCAACGATTTAAATGGAAAAAAGAAATTACCCTTACTTTATTATTAAATATGTTAGTTATCTAATAGTTGTTAAAATATCTAAAATTTATAATTTATAATTCTTTTGTCGAAAGATTCGGATTTCGTGAATGATTTTAAAACGGGAGGGATTCAGAAATATATTATGTAGTGTTTTTGATTTGTAGAGATTTAAAAAATCAATATTTATAAATGATCTATAAAATTAGTAAGATTAAGGGGTGTTTGGTTCATTTTAGGAATGAGAATGGGAATGAAAATGGGAATGCAGGAGAATAAGAATGAAAATAAGCATTGTATTGAAGCTGCTTAGTTAACCCACTATAATCAATGTTCCATTTAACATTAAAAGATGGAATGATATATGAAAAAAAGAACTGAGTAGAAAGAAAATTTTTATTCCCCCCAATTTGGTCAGAAATGGAAATTAATGGATCTGCAGGAATGATTCCATTATATAATATCATACCAATCAACAGTTATAATTATCATTCCCATTCCTGACCTTGCAATACCCCCAACCAAGCACCCCCTAAAAGATTGAAAAATTTCAAGAATGTCAACAGTAGAATTTTAAATAAAATAAATTTTCATTATTTATAAATAATCTATAAAAATTATTAGAATAAAAATAGGAATCTTTAAGTTTCTATCAAAAATAGAATTCTAATAAAATGTAAACAAGTTAATTTATATCTATTTTTAATATTTAATAATATAAATAAATTAAAAAAATATTCAATATTATACTCATTTTAAAGATATCGTCGAGACGATTATAATGGTGTAATTTATAGAAGGAGAAACAAAAAAACTTAAATGGTTTTAATTCATATATATTATTTACATTAATATGATAAGGATGTAAGGTGAAAATTGAAAAACTAAGTGGTAAAAAATAATTTAATCAAATAATTCTAAGGATACAAAATATAAATTATAAAAGGAAAATTAATAAATTAATGAGAAATTTTAGGTAAGTGAATTTTGGAAAATAATTTTTCCATATTTGTAGTTACAAAAAAATGAATTTATAGCTATTAATATGGTATTAAAAAAATACATATACATGATGACATCATTAATTGTTGTATTTTAATTAATTGGCCAATGAAATGCCTCAATTTCGTATTGATGATGTCAGCCAAAACCTTCTTTTAATATATATATAGATTATGCATTAACCATTTAAAAAAACTTGAACCAAATCAATAGTTTTATTCAATTCATATTATAAAATCAATTTATTTACTTGAAACAAAAAAAAATAATTATAAAAATCAACAATACCTTAAAGCAGAAAAATCTTCATCATCATGCTTCCATGAAAAAACATATTAAAAAACTATACATGAGGCCCAAACTGTCATCATCAAAAATTGCAAACTAGCCAAATCAATATGATCAAGATATATTAAGTAATCAAGAGCCCAATAGTCTAACTTATATATTAAGTAATCAAGAGCCCAACAGCCCAACGTGAGTCTTCAAATAAGCCACCAATCAATAGAAGGAAAAAAAAGAGCCCCACCCCACATGTAATTTAGGACAAACCGACAAAATGATGCAAACACGAACGATAAACGAGCAAAATTTTTGGTATTCGTTCGTATCCATTTATATTCGTTCGATTAAATGATCAACCAAAGTTTACCACCAAGGTTAATACACTTTAAAGTGTTGCTTTGATCAAACCTTTCACATAAGTAAGCACTATAAATATAGCAACTTACAAGGTAGATTTATTTTAAAATTTTGATATTGGATGGGGGACTATATATAGATGAGGATAAGAGAATTGATTAATTAATTTATGATGTTTGGAGCCATCTTGATGGTTATTGTTTCTTGGCATAAATTTCTAAGATACTATAGGGGAAATAAGGAGGATGATAGCCGAATGTAATTTAGAGTTGGGTTTGATTTTAATTAGTTTGTGGTGAAAAGAAGTCCCATGGATAGGGCTGTAAATGAACCATTAGCTAATTATTCGTAAACCGATCGGTGGAAAGTTCGTTTCTATTCGTTTATATAATAGATATACGAACGTGAATAAGTTTCTTCGTTCGTTTAATAAACAAAAGAATATCAACAAGAGTCATTTTCATTGAGTTATGTTCGTGAATGTTCGTTGATGTATGTTTGCATTCGTTTGATGTTAGTTTACTAATAAAAGTGAATTGTAAATTAACTTTTTTTAATAAGTTAATGATTAAACAATAATTATAATTATAATTATAATTCATATCCATCACAATCTTGATGCCTTTATTTGAATAAACATCCTTTCTATCTTGCTGCTTGGGAGAGAACCTGCCAGACCATATCTGAGGAAGGTCAGGCTGGGCCAAACATATGTAATACTAGGTTTATTAAATTAATAAATAAAGGGACATAATATTTATACTATCCAGGACTTCAAAATATTTTGTGTTATATTAAGTGTCCATATACATATTAGATAATTATATTGAAAGATGAAGCATATAAGAAGTTAATTTATCATTCATTTTATAGTATTGTTAACTAACTTTTTTTTATTTATTATCAAAGTTTAGGGGTGTTTTGAGAGTGCTTATTTGAAGGTGTTTATGACTTATTAGCTTTCTGGGAAAGCAATTAGTTGTTTTAAAGTATTTGGATGAGATGCTTACAGCTTCTTGGAAAAACAATTTTGAGAAAACAAAAAAGAAGCTGATTAGTGCTTATCATCAAGCGCACTTCTAAACACCTCCTAAAACTACTTGCCTTGAAAGCCTTGATGTATTCTCCAAGGACTCTCTAATCATTCTATCCACATGGATTTAAAGCATTATAGATTTTTTGTTATTAACAAAGAAAATTCTTACCTTTTGAAGAAAAGACAGTTACCAACTATTTTGAGACAGACTACCTTACATTTATATTAACGATTTCTAATTGTAAATACCTGATTTTGATTTGCCTGTTTTATATCCTGTGAATTATAAGTACGTATACACTAAATAAACCGCAAATCAAAATCAGGTATTTACACCGCGTATATTAACTACTCACAAACATTTATCCAAATGTGCTGATATAAAAACTATCTAAATATTATCTTGAGTTGTTATAAACAATTATTCTTGATTGTGTGTTTGAGAGTTTTGAAAAACAGTTTTATATAAATTATTAGTATTTCTTGAATTAAATGTTTTTGATGATAAAAACAACATATTGAAGATTTTTTCTTGTTACATGATGAGGGACCCTTTTTATATCTCACCTAGGGTCTATAAAATGTTAGGAACATATATGCCTATATCTAACACCTTACAATACCTCTTGATAAATGTTAGGTAGTTTAAGAAATACGTCTTTATCTTAGTCAGAGTACAGGAATACCTCCTATTAACACGGGCTCTCTGGTTCTTCAAGAGGAAGTAGAGGTCTTCTAATTATTGACCTCTTGAACTCTCGTTGCTGTTGGAGCAATTTAGAAAGAAATTTCTCATTTTTTTCTATTTTAGCAATGCTATTTGAAATGCTCTTATGTATTGCCAAATGCATCTCTACTAATGCTTTTCTTTCCACATACATCAACCTTAAAATCTCCCTTTAATAATATTTCTAACAAAGGAGGCTCATTGTATCCGTACTCTACTCACACAAATCAATATTAAAGTCTGTTTTTCACATTCTCAATGCATAAAATGATCTACTTTCTTCGCACAAATAACAACCTCCTTCTTAAATACAAGATTGATCCGATTTTAACACGTATACCGATCAAAAGAAATAAATATTTCAATGTGGTTGACATTAATTTTGCTTGATACACATCATTGATCACTCCCTCTCGCGTCTATTGGCTATTTGTCTAATGAAGTCAGGCATGACGATTACATCTTTCCAACTACTCGTGAAGCCCAATTTCGTCAATTCCCATAAGAACTACCAATATTATATTCGTCATCCAATTTCGCCCATACATATACATACATAAAATGTATGTATATATATATATATATATTATATGCATAAGCATAACCCCCGTGTCTCTCTTCAGTCACTGAATATCGCCGGCATTCGTTTCCTTATCATCTCATCACTGAAGAAATCCAGGTATTATTATTATTATTATTATTGGAACCCTAGCTTACTTCATTATATGCATCTTTATTTGTTTTTCAATACTTGGATCAGTATATTCACTGGAGATTAGATGCCTAAATTCTCTTATTGTTTCTTTATCTCACTGGATCAAGGTTACTAGATGATCTCATATACATAATACATATTAAGATCATTGTTTTGTTAATCTGATTAAGATCATTCACTGATGGAAGTATCTAATACCAATAAAAGAGATTTAATTTTCTTGAGCTAATTTTTACATTGAATTTGATCAATGTTAAAGTTTGGGAATTCTGAAAATGTGATAAAGGGCTATTTAGGTTCTTAGGAAGTTTCACTTACTGTCATGATTTCCTTGAAAACAGAGGTGTAGTTTTGCTTTTAGTTTAGTGTAAAGTTTGAATTATTTAGCTATTAGAGGCAAATTATATAATAGTATTAATAAAAAAAAAAGATGTTGATCTTAAGATTGCTACAAATGCCTATTACTATTGATATGGAAAACCAACAATTTGGACCTCAAAGGTGTCTTTTCTTGTAATGTTTCTTGTTTGAATATCCTCATCTTCTCGAGGAATCGGCTAGTAGTAATTAGGGAAATAATAAGTTAAATCTTAATGTATTTCTGTTGTTCATAATATCGTACTTCCACGAACTTTGATTCTTAGGCCGGATTGCTATTTAGTTGGTTTTTCGACTTTTAACTATTGCAACTTCAGCTTTCTTTTTGCCTTTGAAATGGCTAAACTACATACACCTTGTAACAACAAGGGGCTGTTTGTTTTTAAAAAAGTACCTCTTAAAACCTCTTAAGTCTGGAAATCAAGAGGTTTGCAGGCTTAAGACTGTTTTATTTTTAACAAAATATCTGAAAACCTCTTACCATCATCTGAAATTTTAAGAAGTGCACCATCCACCTCTTATTTTCTAGACGTGAAGTCAGACTTTAGACTTTAGACCTCTTAAAAACAAATGACACCTAAGTTTCTAATCTACAACACCGGTTAAGGAGACTCCTTTACCCTTCTTGTTGATTACTTTATACCATATTAGCATGTTGTTGCATCATGCCAACTCTATTTGCTGCTTATTGTGATTGAATGTCTGATATGGTTCATGAACTGTGAATATTTCCAGTTCCCATCTCTAATACAAACTGAATTAGCAGTTAATTTTTAGAAGCATACAGTTACTACATGGTGATATCAATTTGTGACAGACACAGATAAGATAACTATGACTTCTGATGCTGATAAAGAGAACTGCCTTGGGTGGGCAGCAAGGGATCCTTCCGGGTTTCTATCACCCTACAAGTTTAACCGCAGGTTTGCTTTCCACTTATTCTTTCAAGTCAGTTTTTCATTGAGGTGCTTTTCATGTCCATGGTTACCAAGTGCAAATAAGTGTGTTTTTTTTTACAGAAAGAGCGGATTCATAGAGTATTTCCTAACATGTTAGCACAAAAATCCTATAGCTAAGCAGGGTCTTTCATAAACTACTTGATATGCCGTTGACTAAAACGTGTGTCTTTTTGGCGAATATATTCAGATTCCTAATGGTAGATTCAAACGCATCTACATCCTTTGTCAAGGGTTTTAACCTAAATGGTTCATGTGCTAAGGTTATGTTGTTTTTCTGCTACTTAGTATGTTCTAGGGGCTAGCTAAGGTCTACTTGTTAGCAGCTTAATGAGACTCGCAACATATTTGGCCAACTATACGTGACTGTTTGGTAGTAGCTTAATGCTTCTAAGGGAGAGCTTTTTGTAGTAAGACAAGTTTTCTAAACATGTCCCTCGCGATTAAAAAACATGCTCATTCCATCTATGAGGAAACCCTTCCAAACAAAACATTTCCCAGTCTATATAGACAGATTTAATCTACACAAATAGCTTTATCTATACAGGACTTAATGGAAAACCAACCAAACAACTCCCTAGTCTTGGTTATCCTTCTTCTACTTGCCTTTTCCTTTTTGCTGACACTTTTGCACAAGTTGGGGGTCTTCACGGAAACAGTCACCCTGCCCTATCCTTTGTGATACAAGGCTAGACTGCGTACATTCGATCCCTCCCAGACCCTGCTTTTGGGCAGGATATACTAAGTTTCTTTAGTAAGGTTTGTCCTTCATGATACCATGCCTCTAGTTTTTAACCATCTCCGAGATAATTTAACAGGGATGTTGGAGTTGATGATGTTTCGCTAACCATCACCCACTGTGGAGTCTGTTACGCCGATGTTGCATGGACTAGGAATGTACAAGGGCACTCTAAGTATCCTCTGGTACCGGGGTATGTATGTATGGCATAACTCATGTCGAATACCATTTACTTTTTGTAGATAAGTATTTATGTATCTTTACTGTTTGGCAGTCACGAGATTGTTGGCATCGTCAAAGAGGTTGGTTCAAATGTTCAACGCTACAAAACTGGGGATCATGTCGGAGTAGGGACTTATGTAAACTCTTGCAGAGAGTGTGAGCATTGTGATGATGGGATGGAAGTTCAATGCATAAAAGGATCAGTATTAACATTTGATGGTATTGACACGGATGGCACCGTGACTAAAGGAGGATATTCATCATTTATTGTCGTTCATGAAAGGTGGGCAGGCTATAAGCCTATAACTACAATATAGGATATATACACACACACATAGGGGCCGGTTCAAATGAAAACTCATCTTTCATTGCAAACTTGAGGACAACCAAGAGCGCAACACGTGTCCCATTCAGTCTGAAGATTGCAGGATTATTCAGACTGAATGTTCATGCATAAAAAATCATATATGATTTAGTGGTGGGACCCACCTAAATCATATATGATTCTTTAATATGTGGGACCCACATGGGCCCACATCATATGTGATTGTGGTTTGTTCCTTTGTTCTTGCAAATTGGTTGAGTTCTTATTTGAACCTACTTCTATATATATATAAATATATATGTGATTCTAATCGTTCATTAGCTTACAGATATTGCTATAGAATACCAGACAACTACCCGCTATCTTTGGCAGCGCCTTTACTATGTGCTGGAATTACGGTTTGGACCCCCATGATCCGCCATCATATGAACCAACCTGGTAAGTCTCTAGGAGTGATTGGGCTTGGTGGTCTGGGACACATGGCAGTCAAGTTTGGGAAGTCGTTTGGATTGAAGGTATCGGTTTTCAGCACTAGTCCGTCAAAGAAAGATGAAGCGTTGAATCTGCTAGGAGCTGATAACTTCATTCTCTCAACCAATGATGCTGAGATGAAGGTGCGATCTTTTAAGAACAAATATGTTACTCTCAACCTTTATCTTTATATGCAATTGATAGTTTTTCAATACGAAACTCCACAAACAATCACCCATATAAATTTCGAGCCAGAAAGTTGCTTGTTCGTATTGCTGTTGGTTGCTCATTTAGCTTTTATCTCTTCTTCACTTCCACACTAGCCAAAGCTCTCTCAGATACGACAACTCTCCTCTTTAGGTAGAGCTCAGGACTGCATACATCTTAACACCACCCCCCCCCCCCCCCCCCCCCTAAAGAAAAACCCGCCCCCTCTGGGTGGGATATACTGCGCTTGTTTGCATGGGCGGATGGAAGGAATAACATATGGGGGGATGGGTCCCCATTGAAATAAGAAAATACCAAATTTATTAGGTAAAAAGTAATTGTGTATTTTAACTTTTTACAACATTAATTCCTCCGGTAAATTCTATTTCAGGCCCCCACCAATCAAAAAACAGAAAAGTATTTAGTAATCAAATAAAAAAAACGAAATAAAACCTCTCAAAATCAACCAAAGAAACCTAAAACGTCATTCGAAGTCGACAAAAGAACTAAAAATCTCTTGAAATCACCAAAAACACTTTAAAAATCCATCAAAACAGTGAAATTTGGATAAAAACACATCGGGCGACTTTGCGAGCCTATAATCTGCCATAGACGCATAAAGGTGCCTCCACCAGGAAAAAATCCTGGACCCGCCACTGCTTGCTTGGTCTGATAAAGTTGCTTATTTGACTGTAGTAGCTAAAATGTATGTGCCTTTTTTGTAACATGATTGAAAATTTGAGATTTTCGTTACAGGCAATGGAGAAGTCGCTCGACTTCATAATTAATACGGCTTCTGCGGATATCCCGTTTGATCAATACCTGTCTACTTTGAAGAGTAGTGGTGTGTTATCCTTGGTCGGGTTCCCAAGCGAAGTGAAATTCCATCCTGCAAGCCTTATTCTTGGTACAATCCTAAACCTCTTTCTAACTGACTTGTACCTTGTGCAATGACAGTTGTACATCGTGGTCAACTTAGTATTTAACATGTACAATTGAATTGGTAGGCATGAAAACCATATCCGGGAGTGTGACGGGCGGTACGAAACAAACTCAAGAGATGTTGGACTACTGTGCAGCCCATCAGATCTACCCCAACACGGAGATTGTCCCGATTCAGTATGCAAACGAGGCTCTCGAGAGGTTAATTAAAAAGGATATCAAGTATCGTTTTGTGATCGATATTGCAAACTCCCTCAAGTAACATGATGGAGATGGTCCCAGGTATTCTTTTTTTAGCCCACCATACTCATTTACATAGATATAACCTTAAAAGAACATTTTTCCCACCTATTTAATGGTGTATTTGGCAACTATTAGGTAATACTCTCTCTCTTTTGAGACAGAGACACAGATCCATTCTTCTAGGGTGGGATATATATTTATATGTTGGTTTGTTTTGGTTTTATTATGTATATGCATTGTATTATCTTTTTGGTTTATTGGAGTCTGAACCAATAGCTCTGCATATATTTTACTGTAAGTTGTGTGTTCATGTTTGTACTTCAATCTAAATAAAATTAATCTAGTACTATAACTTAACGATCCTAAGGAAGTTGGATGGTTACTATATCGCATATGCTCTCCCCCTCTCTCTTTTTTTGGATAACCGTGGTATCCATGTCAGTTTGTGTGCACTTTTGACTAATCCAATGGGATCCTGAAGTTATCAGTCAGACAAACATCCAGTAGCCCTAAGTGGACTCGAATTGGCGATCACAGTGGCCCTAAGAGGACTTGAATTAGTGTGGGCAACAAACCCAAGGTCTTACCGGTTGAGTTACCCCTAACTTAGGAGCTGTAACGGTTAAGCCCGACCCCTTTTTGTTGGCATCGTACATGCCATTTCTCAACACCCAGCTCTTGTTGGGAATGTTTTGAATCAGACATCTGATTTTCGTTTACATAGAAAGATCGAACGGGATCGAATTAAAATAGATTGGTTCCATTGGAAAGTTTGCAATTTGTAACCAAGCAGGGGTGTTTAAAATCACGATACCTTGTGAAATCGAACCAAACCGAAACGTTTAAGGCTGACCATTTTTGTCGGAATCTTACGTACCATTTTTTCAACAACCAGTTGGAAAAGTTTTAAATTAGACATCTCCTCCTGATTTTTGTTTACATCAAAAATCACATGATCGAATTAGAATCAGTGTTTTAAAAACCGGGTTTTTAGTTGTACTGGTGTGATGATTGGTTCACCGTTCAATCGGTTCTACCACTAGTCCAACCTGTTCCAAACATTTTTATGTATTTTCCCTTTTTCTACATTCATGTATTAAAATACCGACAATTTGATATCTATAAATTAAAAATATACATTACACTAAGTTTTACATTAATCCAAAACATTAAAAAATAATAATAACAAGTTTTGCATAGTTTTTTTAAACCGGTCGACCGGTTTTTTACTGGTTCAATTCACCGGTTCGACCACTAAACGGTTCAATTCGGTCCTTAAAACGCCATAGAACAGGTCACATTTGACCCGGTCCTTTCACCAGTTCCCGGTTCAACCGGTTTTTTAAAACATTAATTAGAATTGATTGGTTCTGTTGGTAAGTTTACAAATTGGAAACAACTGTGGGTGGAACGAGTGGCTTATTCAGTAATTAGAGTTTGTTTGAGCTTAATAATATCCACAACTTATTCAATCAACTATATATAATTGTTTGGTAGCGGGTTAGCAATATAAAGATTGGCTTACTTAGTAAGCTTCTATAGGAGCTATAAATAGAAAGCCATGTTTTTTTTTCATACACTGCCCTAACAATTAAACAATTACATTCCTTTTCATTCATGAAAAAACCTCCTAACCAAAAACATTGTAGACAAATTAATTCACACGAACATCTTTATTTACATAGGACTTAATGAAAAACCAACCAAACAATCCCTAAATATTAGATTGCATAATTATACGTGTATATTTCAAACATTGAATAAATTTATAGCAAATTTGTGTAGAGAAAACTAAATGAACATACAAATTGCATAGAAGTAAACAATCGTTTTGCCTCTTGATTTGCTTACTTTGCACCATTATATTCATGGATTAACTTCTTCTTTTAAAAATGTTCTCTAATAACTGTTTGATTAGATGTTTTAGGGCAAAACAATACATAGTAGGAAATGTAGTGAATACTTGCAACTTCTGTAAATTAAGGCATGTGTCCATAGACATTTCACCACTTAATCATATGGATATACGTTTTTTAGACTGTTGTTGGAGCTTTAAAGCTCTTTTCTTGTCCTGAAGTTCTATATTTTTCCAAATTTTTGTTAACCATTAATGGGAAGATCATAAAGGAAATATGACTGAGGTTAAAAGATTCATTTCTGATTGAGTCATTAGTAATTTTTTGGTTACCATTCATGTAACAACTTTATTGAAATTTAGACATGAACCATTCATGAGGCATGATATGATATTTTTAGATCTTGCTTGCGTTTGTAAGTAATAAACTTAAAAATATTAAATGAACTAATCTATACAACTATATACTTGGATGATGCTTATATAATTTCCATCAAAAATATCATCTGTTACTACCGGATCATTTCCAAAAACTTGTAAGTGCTTACGGGGTAAATATTCAAGTAAACGACTTCTAAATGACTTTAAGTACGTTAACACCAATAAGTTGATAATTAAAGTTTAGTTGATTCTTAAAGTAATGAATTTATTGAAATAAAAGTTGCAAATGAGACGATAACAATTGAATTTGAAGCCTTTCAATCAAATTAGTTGAGGGCCTATTAATATGTTTTGCTTAAAAAATTTTGTTAATCCTAAAATTTAATGTTTTACTTGGTGGTTTTGGGGGTTAGTTGGGGGCCTATGCCCCTTACCACAAACACATGCATCCGCCCCTGCTCATGACGCATCCTTGCACTATATTAAGTGTGTTCTATTCTGCTAGCACTAGCACTTGCACTTGAACCTCGTGGTCCTGGGATACACGTCGGCAAATAAAACAAATCAGGATTCACGTCTTCACGTCTGATGAGTGCAAGAATTTACATCATAAAACATTTAATATAAAAACCAAGCCGGTTCATTATTCCAAGACAATGTATGATTTATAAATACTAATAAACACGCAATTCAACTCTTCACGTTTCACCGAGAATCTACAAAGGAAGTAGTTTCCCACGTCATAATTCTCTTAAGTGATTCCACATAACAACAATTTCCTTATTAATACAGTAATTGATCTAAGTGAAGGAATCCTACCATAACCGACTAATGTAGGAGCACAAAATCACATGAAAAAGTGATTTGATCATTTACAAAAAAATTTGGTATCTGTAACAACATGATAATCCCTTATCAAAAACGATTTCAGGCAGGATTATGTATTCTTTAATCCATATAATATCACCTTAATGTTGTTGCTAAGAAACAAATTGTATCAAGTATCTTGACCTTTTCGTATCGATTTCAAAACTTGGAACTCTAGCTTCATTCTTTGAAGTTTGACTTTAAAGGTAGTCAAATATTGAGAGTTCCAACTAGGAATCCTTTAGTCTGATATAGTGTAATATATAGACGTATGACCTAATATATATATAGAACACAAGAGATCTATATGATCCATAATATAAGTATATTTAATAATCTCCATATACACATATTTGAAATAGTGGCTTCAATCGTTGAATGAACCAAAAAATATTTCATCATCTTAATATGGGGTTTGTTGGGATTGCTAATAATTAATAAATGGTTTAACTCAATTATACAAATAAAAAATATATATAGTTACAAAAATAAAAATCTCAGTATATTTCATAAAGAGAAAATTGAAATCAAATTAAATTAAATTTGATTTTATTGTATTTAGCTAAGTATATTTAATAATCTCCATATGTATAAGTGTGTATGTATCGTTCTCTTGGAATGTGACATTTAACTTCCAAGACAAGCATTTTTTCCTAATAAAAATTATGAAAAAAATGGTGATCAAGAAAATCAATTCTTCGAATCAAAAGGTCGGGTAAAAATTCCCGACCGATGGTAGATCCAACGTCGCCGAGCTCCAATTATCCGTAACCACATCCGTTGGGATGTTTAGATCGTCGTTGTTGCACACAAACGGTTCAAAATCTTGTTGCCATGTGGTCTCATCGCTCCACGAGATATCTTGTGGCAATTCTTCGTTTAGTATTTCCTGTAGCTCGAGAAGGTTCGTGTTTTGAACCATAAACT